>CANTAL010000040.1:1762500-1773221 GCA_947650365.1 Chamaelirium japonicum
CCCCGGGACTCTCTCTCTCTCTCCCCCTATCAGTTACTCCGTCCCCCATCGATGCACGATCTCTCCCCCTCTCTCTCTCCCCCCTATCAGTTAAGCTCCCCCCACTCCCAAGATCTCCCCTGATTCTCTCTCTCATCAGTTACGTCCCTCCCCCCCCCACACACACACACACTTCAACACACGATCACTCTCTCTTTCTGTTAAGCCCCCCACCACCCTCGAGATCTCTCTCCGATTCTCTCTTGCTCTCTCCTTCTACGGCCCCCCGGACCCCTGACCTCACCAGCGCCCTCAGCCCCAGCGAGGTGGGCATCGCCGGTGAGGACGGCAATGGGCTCTCCGTAGATGATGTGATGAGGACGGCGAGGGAGTAGACGCAGGGCTGCGGCATTGTAGAGGTCGAGGAGGACGGTGATCTCCTTGCGGGCGGTGTCGATCCGGGACTCACCGGCGCGCCGGGAGGATGGGGGGACGGTGCGAGGGAGAGGAAGGGGAGGAGAGCATTTTTGCTCCGATTGATTTGCTGCACCGCCCCCCATCTCAGATCTGCACACTCTCGGCCCCGATCCAGCCTCCACTCAAGCCGCAGCCCGTCCCTGATCAAGCCCCCTCCACTCAAGCCACTGCGCTCTCTCGACCCCGATCTCCTATCGCCAAACCCGATCTCCACATCCCTCTCTCTCTCTCTCTCCCTCTCTAAGACCTTCTCTCTTCCCTCTTTATCTCATCCTTTTTTAGGCTGATGATTTTTTTCGCTCTCTCTCTCTCTCTCTCTCTCTCTCTGTTTTAGGAGGATCAAGAGATGGAGGTGAAATCTTCAGCCAGAGCTTTAGAGAAAGAGAGAGAGAGATAGAGAGAGATGAAGAATCAGCCCTTGCACCAGATCTTCAACGAACCACAGGTCATCTTTCCTCTCTTTTAGTGTTAGTTACTGATTTTTTCTTTCTTCCCTCTCTTTTAGTGTTAGTTACTGATTTTAGTTAGGATCTGTTCTTTTGCAGGGAAATGAACCATGAAAATCGATAATTGAGTGGAAATCGGTACATTTCTAGAAATATCATATCCTTTCCCCACTGTTGAAACCCTAGACCTCACATGCGATTTTAGCTCCGTCCGACCTTTTTCCATTTGTTTTGATATTCCAGAATTGATGATCTATGAAGTAGAGGTTTGAGAGGAAAGACACGTGTTACGTATATTCACAGTGATAGCAGTGGAAAAAAGAAACCTCAGCAATGTATCTACTGCAGCATCTCATTTTATTTAATTTTTCTTTTCTAACAGTGAATAAATGAGATGGACATCACAGTTAGTAAGGGATGAACAAGATTCATATCTTTGTCCAAATTGTAGAAACCCATCGTTCTTGCTCTCTTGAATCCAACTCCACAATCCGAGTGCATTGCCGAGGAAGCATACACCTGGAGTAAGGTAAAGAGAATTTCTTATACGACAGTTTTCCATTGTTTTCATACCCTTGCATTGTATAAAGAGAAGAATTTGTCCATTGCTTTCATACCCTTGCACTGCATCTACTTCTTTGCATTTAACTTTTTTATAAATTTAATTTCTGCTTGAAAAGGTCTTAGTTGGCATTCTATTTTGTGATTTCTTAACATGTGCTATGATGATTAAGTTTGAACTTGACTAAATTTTGGAGTCCCACTCGATTCTAGCTTTACATTCCCTTCAAAGGCAGCACATGAGCATGTCATGGTAAGAGTCTTTTCCTCTTCGGACAATTGGTTTTACTAAATTTTGTTCTAACATTTTGATGCATCCAACATTCTCAAATATTTACAGTACTAAACCTCAAGCAATAGAAGTTGCTGATCCTATCTTATATGGATCTACTATTGTTCTAGATGTAGACGTTAACATGCATAATAACATTTTTAAGTTTATCTATGGATACCAAAAAAAAAAAACACTACCACATTGAAGCTTCTCTCTTCCATCTTTTCATCTGTTTCTTCATCTTCTCATTAAATTTTTTTTTTCAGCCCGGTACCGAGAATGTCACCGCTTCGAGCAAATTACATTTTACTTGCATACTTGCAAGTTACATTTTACCCCCTGATGTTTGGCCCAATATCACTTAACCTTACTTTTCTTCTCGAAATCACTCCTTATACTTTTAGATATTTTATTTTTTTTGTGAACATTTGGCGTCCTTTGATGGTGAAATACATGTTTGTGTTTATGATGGTCTAAAATAATTATTTTTGTGCTCAATATAACTTAATTTGTCTGGTTTTTTTTTATTATCTTTTGGCCTTTTGTGATTTCAGGTGTCTCAATAGAGAAAGGGAAATATAATCGCATTCATCTCGGTGATATTATTGGGCACGTCTCTTTTTTCACTTTAGTTTTTTTTTCTGTGAAATAAACCCTTGAGTTTAAAGTGCATCAGTTGTTGGAGCCCGTTGCCCTAACACCTATTGGAGCTATGTATTGTTATTCTCTCTGATACAATAGTGTTGGAGCAACGGGATACAACAGCTGATGTGGCGATCAATGATTAGACCCATTTATCTTTAGGGTATGTTTTTTTCCTTGGAAAATAACCAGGAAAAAGGATTAATGTGTGGAAATTGGGTTTCCGTCCAAATTTTGGTATTCTTTTGCCGATCAAATTAATGTTCGATTTCTTCCTTTTATTTCCCTGATAAAAAAAAATTTCATCTATCAGGTAAAAATCAATGGTTAACATATATTATTTTTATTACTTGCCTTCTTTGTGTTCACATTCAGCATTAGGTGCCTATACTTCTTTGTGTTTACATTCGGTATATGTGTTCTTCTTTTTTTGTTTAATCTATAAAGTGCATGTCGATCATGGGCTAATGTTGGTTTATTTTTCCACCTTATGAAAGGTGAAGGTTTTGTCTTTCAAAAATCAATGGTCTCCTCCTTACATACTTTTGTTTTGATCGCAAAATCACAGATTTTTGTTTTTAATAGATCAATCAGCCGACCGAAACCAAGTATTTTGATTGTCCATCACGTAACTTGGTTTTGAATAGTTCAGTCGAGTGAAACCAATATCAAAAAAAAAAAAAACCAACAATGTATTTCTTTTAGTAAGAAAGACTGCTTTTGGTTTTGGCAACAAACTTTCTGTTTTGAAAGGTGAAGTTTTCAAAACTCCTTTGTTTTATTTATGTTTTAGTTTTAATTGTGATCTTGAAAACTCGAAGGATCAAAGTACTAATATCCATTGTTTGATAATCATTCTGCCTCACTTTGCATAGCTTCATTTGTTTTCCTTACTCTTTTTAATTTGTGGTACATGTTGATTTTGATTTGACATCCATAGAGCTGAACTTGGAAATGTGACTGAACCCACCAGCATTGAAATATCAGAAAAATATGTAAATCATTATAAAAACAATTTGTGCAGATTCAATGGATGAATATGAAGAGATTGTTTTTTTTTTTTTTTTTAGAAATGTTGAGGCCCTTATTGTGATTTGATGGTATTTAATCTTAGTCCTGAATATATGTATTATTTTTGGGATCATTTGACACTGTTTTGATTGGAGATCAGTAGAGTTTTGATTCTTTGTTAGTTTCATCAATTGTTATTTTTTGAATTTTTTTTTATTTCTCTTGAAGCAACAACTCTTCTCATGATACCTTCACATAAAATATTTCTTAATGAATTTTTATGGCGAGATAAATAGATTTCTCCTTTTAATGTATTGGGCTTAATGATGGCCTCTATTTGATTGGAAGATCTATGGCAAACGAATTTTACCGTCAGAACTAAGGTTCCTTCATATGGTTTATCTTCACTAATTGTGATTTGATGTTTTCAGTAGTATAATAGCATCGATAACATTCATGAATTTAATAGAAACTTTCAAATTTGGAGGCGAATATAGTGACTTTCTTAAATCTCTGCAGTCGGTGGTTGCTGCAGGGGCCCCAGCTCCAACTGGAGCAGAGGTTAATTAGCTTCTACCCACTCCTCTGATCACCATCATTGTTCCATTCTCTTCAACATTTTTTTTAATTTATTTATTTCATTTTATTTTGTGTCCTTTGATAATATGATTTTTTTTTTTTGAAAGGTTGGGAATAGGAATTCCTTGAGACGGTTGCTTTCAGTTGCTAAAAGGCCAAATCAGTAACCCAAGTTGAGGTTTTATGTGTTTTCTCTTTATATGCTGCAATGCTTCATATTGTTTGGTTTACTAAAATATTGTTTGATGGGTACCACCAAACTGATCTCACTCTTTTTTTTTTTGGCAGGTTGAGGTATATAATGCTACTGTGAAGCAGGCAGCAGCCATATGAGTACCATATACTGGAGAAAGAGAGAGAGAGAGAAAGAGAGAGAGAGAGAGAGAGATGCAATAAGATCGATTATGATAGATCATACATATCAACTTTTCAAAAAAATAGGTCAGACATAGTTGATCCCTCAGAAACCTATTTGGCTAGCATCTGCTTCTTTCCTTCTCCTCACCTAATTGTAAATGTATCGAAGGTTGCCTCATAACTTTGTCTAGCTAGCCTTCTGTTCTGTATGCTTGAGACATCATTAAAAGAAGCAAGTTTTATGTATATATGTGTTCATCTCTCTCTCTAGCCAGGTTTCATACTTAAAATCGTGCTCTTGGACGTTGGATCACTTGCTGCGAGAGCTATGCTGCGATTCTTAGTTTGTTTTCTTCTTAGATACTTCAACTGGACTTAATGTGGGTTTTCTTAAAAACCAAGCTTCACTTCTGTTGGTTCTTTGCCGTTCTGTTCCGGGAATGGAGGAGTTTCATAATGTGGGTCGGCTAGGAGTACTGGATTTCATGTGGGTATGTCGAAACCAGGCATTTGATCTGGTGACGAGCTGTACAAACTCTACAGAGACGATGCATCTTTATGTAGATGTTGGATCTCGATCCTTCAGGATGGAGGGAGCGAAAGTGGAGAGGTCGTACTTTTTGTTTTTATTTGGTCTAAATTTTACTACCTTTATCTCCATTTATTTTTTTTTGCAGTCGGCTGACAACTTGGTTTATACTGCTTTGTTTTTTTATTTTTTATTTTGGTTGTTCTTCAAATACTGCTTTGTTTTTTTATTTTTTATTTTGAAAGAGGGAGAGATAGAGAGAGCACAAGTTTTGTGCAAAAGTCGATGTCTTTTTTTAGTCTTTTTTTTTCTTGATCCAATATGTAAGGCTAATGGGGAGAGGTTGAGGGTGGAGTGTGCATCTTTTCAATGCGCTCTATGTCAAACAACTTGATTTTGTCGAGGATGAGGGCAACCAACTATCCTTTGTCATCGAAGGCGATCGCTGCAGTGTCAATGTCTTTGAAGGCGGTTGTCTGAGTGGTGACAAATGTGGACGCCCCGCTAAAATGTGTCTGCCCCCACCGAATGTGGCTATCCTCTCTGAAAATGTTTGCAATGGAAAAATATGGACGCCCTCGCGTTGAATATGGACGTCTTCACCGAATAGGGGGTGTCCTTACCGAATTTGTATGTCTTTAACAAATATGGGCGCCCTTCACAGAATGTGGACGCTCCCGTCGAATGTGAGCGTCCTAGCCGAATGTTCGTGCCGACAGGCATGAACATTACTACTGTTACTCCCCTCAAAAAATATTATTGTCCCCCTCAAAATATTGTTATCTCCTTTAAATATTGTTCTCTTCGTAAAAATATTATCAACAAGCTCAAAAATATTTTTGCCACCTTTGAAATATTGTCACCTGCCTCAAAATATTGTCCTCGCCCTCGAAATCTTCTATGTGCCGACAGGAACAGGCTTTACTAGTATATATATATATATATATATATATATATATATATATATAATATATATATATATATATATATATATATATATATATATATATATATATATATATATATATATATATATATATATATATATATATATATATATATATATATATATATATATATATATATATATATATATATATAGGAGCATGCTATATTGTGGTACGTGCGGCACTGTACCGCAGCAGTCTGATGCACGTGCTACGTGTATCGTATGCACCGTTGCGTGCATCAGATTGCTGCGGTATAGCGGTATAGTGCCGTTCATATCGCATGCCGCATTATAGTATGCCCCTATATATATATATATATATATATATATATATATATATATATATATATATATATATATATATATATATATATATATATATATATGGGTCAAGATCGGATGACCCAGCAAATAACCCAGCACCCTTTGATGCACCTAAAGATTTTAGAATGGGCTGATTTTTGGTAGGCATGTTGTCAATGGTATGTTGATCATACTCACAAAAAATCAGCCCATTCTAAAACCTCTAGGTGCATCAAATGCGCTCTTCAAATCAATGGTTAAAATTAACAGTCAAAAATCGTTAATTTGAAGAACGTATTTGATGCACCTAGAGGTTTTAGAATGGGCTGATTTTTTGTGAGGATGATCAACATACCATAAACAACATGTCTACAAAAAATCAGCCCATTCTAAAACCTCTAGGTGCATCAAAGGGTGATGGGTAACATATGGGTCAAAATTTGATGGGT
Source organism: Chamaelirium japonicum (assembly GCA_947650365.1). Classification (NCBI taxonomy): domain Eukaryota; kingdom Viridiplantae; phylum Streptophyta; class Magnoliopsida; order Liliales; family Melanthiaceae; genus Chamaelirium; species Chamaelirium japonicum. The sequence goes on from CANTAL010000040.1 coordinate 1,769,057, forward strand.
CATCCGATCCTGACCCTATATATATATATATATATATCTATATATATATATATATATATATATATATATATATATATATATATATATATATATATATATATATATATATATATATATATATATATATATATATATATATATAGGGTCGGGATCCAAAAACACGCTACTTTGCCACAAAGTTAGACACACATCATCCAAAACCCTAGATAGAGGTTTTAGAATTTGTTGATTTTTTGTAAGGATGATCAACTACCCTTAGATAGCCCATCCATAAAAAATCAGCACATTCTAAACCCTTTAGGTGTATCAAATCTAAAGAGCTTTATCGACCGTTTATTTTAACCGTTAAATTGAAGGGAATATTTGATTAGTCTATAGGTTTTAGAATGTGCTGATTTTTTACTGATGTGCTATCTAAGGCAAGGTTATAATCCTCACAAAAAATCAATAAATTTTGAAACCTCTATCTAGGGTTTTGGAGATGCGTGTCTAACTCTGTGGCAAAATAGCGTGTTTCTGGATCCCATATATATATATATATATATATATATATATATATATATATATATATATATATATATATATATATATATATATATATATATATATATATATATATATATATATATATATATATATATATATATATATATATATATATATATATATATATATATATATATATATATATATATATATATATATATATATATATATATATATATATATATGGGGTGGGATCCGTTGACACCCCAAAATGGGAGGTAAATTTACCTTCCACTTACAACTCACTATAATCGTTAGATAGAGATTTTTGAATTTGCTGATTTTTTGTGAGGATGATCAACATGGCAAGTTGATCATCCTCACAAAAAATCAGCAAATTCTGAAACTTATAAGGGCGTCAAATGTGTTTTTCAAATTAACGGTTCAAATAGACGGTTCAGAAAAGCTTGATTCAATCGGCGCTTTTAGAAGTTTCAGATATTGTTGATTTTTTGTGAGGATGATTAACTTTCCATAGTGATCATCCTCACAAAAAATCAACAAAATCTGAAACTTCTAAGGGCCTTATAAATTAGCAAATTGTATCAAGTTTTTCTGAACCGTTAATTTGAATAACACATTGACGACCTTATAAGTTTCCAAATTTGCTAATTTTTTGTGAGGATGATCAACTTTCTATGTTGATCATCCTCATAAAAAATCAGTAAATTCGAAAATCTCTATCCACCGATTGAATCAAGTTTAAAATGGGAGGTATTTACCTCCCATTTTGGGTTGTCAATCGATCCCAGTCATATATATATATATATATATATATATATATATATATATATATATATATATATATATATATATATATATATATATATATATATATATATATATATATATATATATATATATATATATATATATATGCTAAAATGTGGCGTGCGGTGCGTGCGGTGTCGCACCGCAGTCGTCTGATGCACCGCTGCATGCATCGCACGCACCGCAGCGGTGCATCAGACGGCTGCGGTGCAGTGCCGCACGCCGCACCCTAGCACGCCTCTCTCTCTCTCTCTCTCTCTCTCTCTCTCTCTCTATATATATATATATATATATATATATATATATATATATATATATATATATATATATATATATATATATATATATATATATATATATATATATATATATATATATATATATATATATATATATATATATATATATATATATATATATATATATATATATATATATATATATATATATATATATATATATATATATATATACATATATATATACATATACATATATATATATATACATATATATATATATACATATACATATATATATATATATATACATATATATATATGGGTCAGGATCGGATGACCTAGCAAATTTTGACCCATTAATAACCCAGTACCCTTTGATGAACTTAGTGGTTATAGAATGGGCAGATTTTTTGTAGACATGTCATCTATGGTATGTTGATCATCCTCACAAAAAATCAGTCCATTCTAAAACCTCTAGGTGCATCAAATGCGCTCTTCAAATCAACAGTTTTTTACTGCTATTTTTAACCGTTGATTTGAAGATCTCATTTGATGCACCTAGAGGTTTAAGAATGGGCTGATTTTTTGTGAGGATGATCAACATATCATAGACAATATGTCTACAAAAAATTAGCCCATTCTAAAACCTCTAGGTGCCTCAAAGGGTGCTGGGTTATTTGCTGGGTCAAATTTTGCTGGGTCATCCGATCCTGACCCTATATATATATATATATATATATATATATATATATATATATATATATATATATATATATATATATTATATATATATATATATATATATATATAGAGAGAGAGAGAGAGAGAGAGGGCTGTTACACTGAGCTCTGAGCTGCGATGGGAGAAAATGAGCTACAGGTATTTTGACCCCCATAGAAGTTTTGGAATTTGATAAAATTTGGTGAGGGTGTTTTCTAGGGTAAGATAATCATCCTCACCAATTTTTATCAAATTCCAAAACTTCTAGGGGGGTCAAATAGTCGAAGCAAAATTTGCAGATTTTAAAGGTGCCTGCCGACGGCAGATTTTGCTTTGATCATTGACCCCCCTAGAAGTTTTGTAATTTGATGAAAATTGGTGAGGATTATCATCTTACCCTAGACAACACCCTCACCAAATTTCATCAAATTCCAAAACTCCTAGGGGGGTCAAAATACCCGTAGCTCACTTTCTAAACCGGCAGCTCATAGCTCACTATAACATTCCTCTCTCTCTCTCTCTCTCTCTCTCTCTCTCTCTCTCTCTCTCTCTCTCTCTCTCTCTGTATATATATATATATATATATATATATATATATATATATATATATATATATATATATATATATATATATATATATATATATATATATATATATGGGAAAAGGGATGCTGGACCTGAGGTACAGCGTCGTTGCTGCACCTCAGGCATTGTTTGACCATCCTAGAAGTTTGAAATTTGATAAAATTTGGTGAGGGTGTTCTCTAGGGTAAGATGATCATCCTCAACAATTTTCATCAAATTCCAAAACTTTTAGGGGGGTCAAATGGTCGAAACAAATTCAATCGTCCGCAGTCACCGTTAAAATCTGCAGATTTTGCTTTGACCATTTGACCCCCTTAGAAGTTTTGGAATTTGATGAAAATTTGTGAGGATGATCATCTTACCCTAGATAACACCCTCACCAAATTTCATCAAATTCCAAAACTTCTAGGTAGGTAAACAAGCGAGAGGTGCAGCGTTGTTGCTGCACCTCGGGTGCAGGCTCCCCGCCCCCTATATATATATATATATATATATATATATATATATATATATATATATATATATATATATATATATATATATATATATATATATATATATATATATATATATATATATATATATATATATATATATATATATATATATATATATATATATATATATATATAGAGAGAGAGAGAGAGAGAGGGGGGGGGGGAGCTGTTGCGTTGAGCTGTGAGCTGCGGTAGGATAAAATGAGCTGCGGGTATTTTGACCCCCCTAGAAGTTTTGGAATTTGATGAAATTGGGTGAGGGTGTTTTCTAGGGTAAGATGATCATCCTTATCAATTTTTATCAAATTCCAAAACTTCTAGGGGGTTAAATGGTCGAAGCAAAATTTGCAGATTTTAACAAGGACTTCGGACGGCATATTTTGCTTCGACCATTTGACCCCCCTAGAAGTTTTGTAATTTGATAAAAATTGGTGGGGATAATCATCTAACCCTAGACAACACCCTCACCAAATTTTATCAAATTCCAAAACTTCTAGGGGGGTGAAAATACCTGCAGCTCACTTTCTAAAACCACAGCTCACTGTAACATTCCTCTCTCTCTCTCTCTCTCTCTCTCTCTCTCTCTCTCTCTCTCTCTCTCTCTCTCTATATATATATATATATATATATATATATATATATATATATATATATATATTTATATTTATATTTATATTTATATTTATATTTATATTTGTTTATTTATTTATTTATTTTATATATATATATATATATATATATATATATAAGACGGGGTATGAGCTGACAGCCCATTTGCTCAAATGGGAACACGCGATCTAGTGT